>CAUJCB010000127.1:0-33278 GCA_963082715.1 Harpalus rubripes | reverse complement strand
AATTTTTAGACTTTTCCTTCTGGAGACCGTAATAGTTGTTCAAACATTATGAAAATTGGTATACTTATGTAATTTTGCACGTAGAATTTAATGGTGCAAACCGCAGTCGCGTATCTTTAACCGTTTTTGAGTTATGGCCCAAAAACGAAAAATTGAAAAAAAGCAAAGGGGTACCCCTTTGCATTTTTTCAATTTTTAGACTTTTCCTTCTGGAGACCGTAATAGTTGTTCAAACATTATGAAAATTGGTATACTTATGTAATTTTGCACGTAGAATTTAATGGTGCAAACCGCAGTCGCGTATCTTTAACCGTTTTTGAGTTATGGCCCAAAAACGAAAAATTGAAAAAAAGCAAAGGGGTACCCCTTTGCATTTTTTCAATTTTTAGACTTTTCCTTCTGGAGACCGTAATAGTTGTTCAAACATTATGAAAATTGGTATACTTATGTAATTTTGCACGTAGAATTTAATGGTGCAAACCGCAGTCGCGTATCTTTAACCGTTTTTGAGTTATGGCCCAAAAACGAAAAATTGAAAAAAAGCAAAGGGGTACCCCTTTGCATTTTTTCAATTTTTAGACTTTTCCTTCTGGAGACCGTAATAGTTGTTCAAACATTATGAAAATTGGTATACTTATGTAATTTTGCACGTAGAATTTAATGGTGCAAACCGCAGTCGCGTATCTTTAACCGTTTTTGAGTTATGGCCCAAAAACGAAAAATTGAAAAAAAGCAAAGGGGTACCCCTTTGCATTTTTTCAATTTTTAGACTTTTCCTTCTGGAGACCGTAATAGTTGTTCAAACATTATGAAAATTGGTATACTTATGTAATTTTGCACGTAGAATTTAATGGTGCAAACCGCAGTCGCGTATCTTTAACCGTTTTTGAGTTATGGCCCAAAAACGAAAAATTGAAAAAAAGCAAAGGGGTACCCCTTTGCATTTTTTCAATTTTTAGACTTTTCCTTCTGGAGACCGTAATAGTTGTTCAAACATTATGAAAATTGGTATACTTATGTAATTTTGCACGTAGAATTTAATGGTGCAAACCGCAGTCGCGTATCTTTAACCGTTTTTGAGTTATGGCCCAAAAACGAAAAATTGAAAAAAAGCAAAGGGGTACCCCTTTGCATTTTTTCAATTTTTAGACTTTTCCTTCTGGAGACCGTAATAGTTGTTCAAACATTATGAAAATTGGTATACTTATGTAATTTTGCACGTAGAATTTAATGGTGCAAACCGCAGTCGCGTATCTTTAACCGTTTTTGAGTTATGGCCCAAAAACGAAAAATTGAAAAAAAGCAAAGGGGTACCCCTTTGCATTTTTTCAATTTTTAGACTTTTCCTTCTGGAGACCGTAATAGTTGTTCAAACATTATGAAAATTGGTATACTTATGTAATTTTGCACGTAGAATTTAATGGTGCAAACCGCAGTCGCGTATCTTTAACCGTTTTTGAGTTATGGCCCAAAAACGAAAAATTGAAAAAAAGCAAAGGGGTACCCCTTTGCATTTTTTCAATTTTTAGACTTTTCCTTCTGGAGACCGTAATAGTTGTTCAAACATTATGAAAATTGGTATACTTATGTAATTTTGCACGTAGAATTTAATGGTGCAAACCGCAGTCGCGTATCTTTAACCGTTTTTGAGTTATGGCCCAAAAACGAAAAATTGAAAAAAAGCAAAGGGGTACCCCTTTGCATTTTTTCAATTTTTAGACTTTTCCTTCTGGAGACCGTAATAGTTGTTCAAACATTATGAAAATTGGTATACTTATGTAATTTTGCACGTAGAATTTAATGGTGCAAACCGCAGTCGCGTATCTTTAACCGTTTTTGAGTTATGGCCCAAAAACGAAAAATTGAAAAAAAGCAAAGGGGTACCCCTTTGCATTTTTTCAATTTTTAGACTTTTCCTTCTGGAGACCGTAATAGTTGTTCAAACATTATGAAAATTGGTATACTTATGTAATTTTGCACGTAGAATTTAATGGTGCAAACCGCAGTCGCGTATCTTTAACCGTTTTTGAGTTATGGCCCAAAAACGAAAAATTGAAAAAAAGCAAAGGGGTACCCCTTTGCATTTTTTCAATTTTTAGACTTTTCCTTCTGGAGACCGTAATAGTTGTTCAAACATTATGAAAATTGGTATACTTATGTAATTTTGCACGTAGAATTTAATGGTGCAAACCGCAGTCGCGTATCTTTAACCGTTTTTGAGTTATGGCCCAAAAACGAAAAATTGAAAAAAAGCAAAGGGGTACCCCTTTGCATTTTTTCAATTTTTAGACTTTTCCTTCTGGAGACCGTAATAGTTGTTCAAACATTATGAAAATTGGTATACTTATGTAATTTTGCACGTAGAATTTAATGGTGCAAACCGCAGTCGCGTATCTTTAACCGTTTTTGAGTTATGGCCCAAAAACGAAAAATTGAAAAAAAGCAAAGGGGTACCCCTTTGCATTTTTTCAATTTTTAGACTTTTCCTTCTGGAGACCGTAATAGTTGTTCAAACATTATGAAAATTGGTATACTTATGTAATTTTGCACGTAGAATTTAATGGTGCAAACCGCAGTCGCGTATCTTTAACCGTTTTTGAGTTATGGCCCAAAAACGAAAAATTGAAAAAAAGCAAAGGGGTACCCCTTTGCATTTTTTCAATTTTTAGACTTTTCCTTCTGGAGACCGTAATAGTTGTTCAAACATTATGAAAATTGGTATACTTATGTAATTTTGCACGTAGAATTTAATGGTGCAAACCGCAGTCGCGTATCTTTAACCGTTTTTGAGTTATGGCCCAAAAACGAAAAATTGAAAAAAAGCAAAGGGGTACCCCTTTGCATTTTTTCAATTTTTAGACTTTTCCTTCTGGAGACCGTAATAGTTGTTCAAACATTATGAAAATTGGTATACTTATGTAATTTTGCACGTAGAATTTAATGGTGCAAACCGCAGTCGCGTATCTTTAACCGTTTTTGAGTTATGGCCCAAAAACGAAAAATTGAAAAAAAGCAAAGGGGTACCCCTTTGCATTTTTTCAATTTTTAGACTTTTCCTTCTGGAGACCGTAATAGTTGTTCAAACATTATGAAAATTGGTATACTTATGTAATTTTGCACGTAGAATTTAATGGTGCAAACCGCAGTCGCGTATCTTTAACCGTTTTTGAGTTATGGCCCAAAAACGAAAAATTGAAAAAAAGCAAAGGGGTACCCCTTTGCATTTTTTCAATTTTTAGACTTTTCCTTCTGGAGACCGTAATAGTTGTTCAAACATTATGAAAATTGGTATACTTATGTAATTTTGCACGTAGAATTTAATGGTGCAAACCGCAGTCGCGTATCTTTAACCGTTTTTGAGTTATGGCCCAAAAACGAAAAATTGAAAAAAAGCAAAGGGGTACCCCTTTGCATTTTTTCAATTTTTAGACTTTTCCTTCTGGAGACCGTAATAGTTGTTCAAACATTATGAAAATTGGTATACTTATGTAATTTTGCACGTAGAATTTAATGGTGCAAACCGCAGTCGCGTATCTTTAACCGTTTTTGAGTTATGGCCCAAAAACGAAAAATTGAAAAAAAGCAAAGGGGTACCCCTTTGCATTTTTTCAATTTTTAGACTTTTCCTTCTGGAGACCGTAATAGTTGTTCAAACATTATGAAAATTGGTATACTTATGTAATTTTGCACGTAGAATTTAATGGTGCAAACCGCAGTCGCGTATCTTTAACCGTTTTTGAGTTATGGCCCAAAAACGAAAAATTGAAAAAAAGCAAAGGGGTACCCCTTTGCATTTTTTCAATTTTTAGACTTTTCCTTCTGGAGACCGTAATAGTTGTTCAAACATTATGAAAA
Source organism: Harpalus rubripes (assembly GCA_963082715.1). NCBI lineage: Eukaryota > Metazoa > Arthropoda > Insecta > Coleoptera > Carabidae > Harpalus > Harpalus rubripes. The sequence continues at coordinate 29,423 of CAUJCB010000127.1, read as the reverse complement.
TTGGTATACTTATGTAATTTTGCACGTAGAATTTAATGGTGCAAACCGCAGTCGTGTATCTTTAACCGTTTTTGAGTTATGGCCCAAAAACGAAAAATTGAAAAAAAGCAAAGGGGTACCCCTTTGCATTTTTTCAATTTTTAGACTTTTCCTTCTGGAGACCGTAATAGTTGTTCAAACATTATGAAAATTGGTATACTTATGTAATTTTGCACGTAGAATTTAATGGTGCAAACCGCAGTCGCGTATCTTTAACCGTTTTTGAGTTATGGCCCAAAAACGAAAAATTGAAAAAAAGCAAAGGGGTACCCCTTTGCATTTTTTCAATTTTTAGACTTTTCCTTCTGGAGACCGTAATAGTTGTTCAAACATTATGAAAATTGGTATACTTATGTAATTTTGCACGTAGAATTTAATGGTGCAAACCGCAGTCGCGTATCTTTAACCGTTTTTGAGTTATGGCCCAAAAACGAAAAATTGAAAAAAAGCAAAGGGGTACCCCTTTGCATTTTTTCAATTTTTAGACTTTTCCTTCTGGAGACCGTAATAGTTGTTCAAACATTATGAAAATTGGTATACTTATGTAATTTTGCACGTAGAATTTAATGGTGCAAACCGCAGTCGCGTATCTTTAACCGTTTTTGAGTTATGGCCCAAAAACGAAAAATTGAAAAAAAGCAAAGGGGTACCCCTTTGCATTTTTTCAATTTTTAGACTTTTCCTTCTGGAGACCGTAATAGTTGTTCAAACATTATGAAAATTGGTATACTTATGTAATTTTGCACGTAGAATTTAATGGTGCAAACCGCAGTCGCGTATCTTTAACCGTTTTTGAGTTATGGCCCAAAAACGAAAAATTGAAAAAAAGCAAAGGGGTACCCCTTTGCATTTTTTCAATTTTTAGACTTTTCCTTCTGGAGACCGTAATAGTTGTTCAAACATTATGAAAATTGGTATACTTATGTAATTTTGCACGTAGAATTTAATGGTGCAAACCGCAGTCGCGTATCTTTAACCGTTTTTGAGTTATGGCCCAAAAACGAAAAATTGAAAAAAAGCAAAGGGGTACCCCTTTGCATTTTTTCAATTTTTAGACTTTTCCTTCTGGAGACCGTAATAGTTGTTCAAACATTATGAAAATTGGTATACTTATGTAATTTTGCACGTAGAATTTAATGGTGCAAACCGCAGTCGCGTATCTTTAACCGTTTTTGAGTTATGGCCCAAAAACGAAAAATTGAAAAAAAGCAAAGGGGTACCCCTTTGCATTTTTTCAATTTTTAGACTTTTCCTTCTGGAGACCGTAATAGTTGTTCAAACATTATGAAAATTGGTATACTTATGTAATTTTGCACGTAGAATTTAATGGTGCAAACCGCAGTCGCGTATCTTTAACCGTTTTTGAGTTATGGCCCAAAAACGAAAAATTGAAAAAAAGCAAAGGGGTACCCCTTTGCATTTTTTCAATTTTTAGACTTTTCCTTCTGGAGACCGTAATAGTTGTTCAAACATTATGAAAATTGGTATACTTATGTAATTTTGCACGTAGAATTTAATGGTGCAAACCGCAGTCGCGTATCTTTAACCGTTTTTGAGTTATGGCCCAAAAACGAAAAATTGAAAAAAAGCAAAGGGGTACCCCTTTGCATTTTTTCAATTTTTAGACTTTTCCTTCTGGAGACCGTAATAGTTGTTCAAACATTATGAAAATTGGTATACTTATGTAATTTTGCACGTAGAATTTAATGGTGCAAACCGCAGTCGCGTATCTTTAACCGTTTTTGAGTTATGGCCCAAAAACGAAAAATTGAAAAAAAGCAAAGGGGTACCCCTTTGCATTTTTTCAATTTTTAGACTTTTCCTTCTGGAGACCGTAATAGTTGTTCAAACATTATGAAAATTGGTATACTTATGTAATTTTGCACGTAGAATTTAATGGTGCAAACCGCAGTCGCGTATCTTTAACCGTTTTTGAGTTATGGCCCAAAAACGAAAAATTGAAAAAAAGCAAAGGGGTACCCCTTTGCATTTTTTCAATTTTTAGACTTTTCCTTCTGGAGACCGTAATAGTTGTTCAAACATTATGAAAATTGGTATACTTATGTAATTTTGCACGTAGAATTTAATGGTGCAAACCGCAGTCGCGTATCTTTAACCGTTTTTGAGTTATGGCCCAAAAACGAAAAATTGAAAAAAAGCAAAGGGGTACCCCTTTGCATTTTTTCAATTTTTAGACTTTTCCTTCTGGAGACCGTAATAGTTGTTCAAACATTATGAAAATTGGTATACTTATGTAATTTTGCACGTAGAATTTAATGGTGCAAACCGCAGTCGCGTATCTTTAACCGTTTTTGAGTTATGGCCCAAAAACGAAAAATTGAAAAAAAGCAAAGGGGTACCCCTTTGCATTTTTTCAATTTTTAGACTTTTCCTTCTGGAGACCGTAATAGTTGTTCAAACATTATGAAAATTGGTATACTTATGTAATTTTGCACGTAGAATTTAATGGTGCAAACCGCAGTCGCGTATCTTTAACCGTTTTTGAGTTATGGCCCAAAAACGAAAAATTGAAAAAAAGCAAAGGGGTACCCCTTTGCATTTTTTCAATTTTTAGACTTTTCCTTCTGGAGACCGTAATAGTTGTTCAAACATTATGAAAATTGGTATACTTATGTAATTTTGCACGTAGAATTTAATGGTGCAAACCGCAGTCGCGTATCTTTAACCGTTTTTGAGTTATGGCCCAAAAACGAAAAATTGAAAAAAAGCAAAGGGGTACCCCTTTGCATTTTTTCAATTTTTAGACTTTTCCTTCTGGAGACCGTAATAGTTGTTCAAACATTATGAAAATTGGTATACTTATGTAATTTTGCACGTAGAATTTAATGGTGCAAACCGCAGTCGCGTATCTTTAACCGTTTTTGAGTTATGGCCCAAAAACGAAAAATTGAAAAAAAGCAAAGGGGTACCCCTTTGCATTTTTTCAATTTTTAGACTTTTCCTTCTGGAGACCGTAATAGTTGTTCAAACATTATGAAAATTGGTATACTTATGTAATTTTGCACGTAGAATTTAATGGTGCAAACCGCAGTCGCGTATCTTTAACCGTTTTTGAGTTATGGCCCAAAAACGAAAAATTGAAAAAAAGCAAAGGGGTACCCCTTTGCATTTTTTCAATTTTTAGACTTTTCCTTCTGGAGACCGTAATAGTTGTTCAAACATTATGAAAATTGGTATACTTATGTAATTTTGCACGTAGAATTTAATGGTGCAAACCGCAGTCGCGTATCTTTAACCGTTTTTGAGTTATGGCCCAAAAACGAAAAATTGAAAAAAAGCAAAGGGGTACCCCTTTGCATTTTTTCAATTTTTAGACTTTTCCTTCTGGAGACCGTAATAGTTGTTCAAACATTATGAAAATTGGTATACTTATGTAATTTTGCACGTAGAATTTAATGGTGCAAACCGCAGTCGCGTATCTTTAACCGTTTTTGAGTTATGGCCCAAAAACGAAAAATTGAAAAAAAGCAAAGGGGTACCCCTTTGCATTTTTTCAATTTTTAGACTTTTCCTTCTGGAGACCGTAATAGTTGTTCAAACATTATGAAAATTGGTATACTTATGTAATTTTGCACGTAGAATTTAATGGTGCAAACCGCAGTCGCGTATCTTTAACCGTTTTTGAGTTATGGCCCAAAAACGAAAAATTGAAAAAAAGCAAAGGGGTACCCCTTTGCATTTTTTCAATTTTTAGACTTTTCCTTCTGGAGACCGTAATAGTTGTTCAAACATTATGAAAATTGGTATACTTATGTAATTTTGCACGTAGAATTTAATGGTGCAAACCGCAGTCGCGTATCTTTAACCGTTTTTGAGTTATGGCCCAAAAACGAAAAATTGAAAAAAAGCAAAGGGGTACCCCTTTGCATTTTTTCAATTTTTAGACTTTTCCTTCTGGAGACCGTAATAGTTGTTCAAACATTATGAAAATTGGTATACTTATGTAATTTTGCACGTAGAATTTAATGGTGCAAACCGCAGTCGCGTATCTTTAACCGTTTTTGAGTTATGGCCCAAAAACGAAAAATTGAAAAAAAGCAAAGGGGTACCCCTTTGCATTTTTTCAATTTTTAGACTTTTCCTTCTGGAGACCGTAATAGTTGTTCAAACATTATGAAAATTGGTATACTTATGTAATTTTGCACGTAGAATTTAATGGTGCAAACCGCAGTCGCGTATCTTTAACCGTTTTTGAGTTATGGCCCAAAAACGAAAAATTGAAAAAAAGCAAAGGGGTACCCCTTTGCATTTTTTCAATTTTTAGACTTTTCCTTCTGGAGACCGTAATAGTTGTTCAAACATTATGAAAATTGGTATACTTATGTAATTTTGCACGTAGAATTTAATGGTGCAAACCGCAGTCGCGTATCTTTAACCGTTTTTGAGTTATGGCCCAAAAACGAAAAATTGAAAAAAAGCAAAGGGGTACCCCTTTGCATTTTTTCAATTTTTAGACTTTTCCTTCTGGAGACCGTAATAGTTGTTCAAACATTATGAAAATTGGTATACTTATGTAATTTTGCACGTAGAATTTAATGGTGCAAACCGCAGTCGCGTATCTTTAACCGTTTTTGAGTTATGGCCCAAAAACGAAAAATTGAAAAAAAGCAAAGGGGTACCCCTTTGCATTTTTTCAATTTTTAGACTTTTCCTTCTGGAGACCGTAATAGTTGTTCAAACATTATGAAAATTGGTATACTTATGTAATTTTGCACGTAGAATTTAATGGTGCAAACCGCAGTCGCGTATCTTTAACCGTTTTTGAGTTATGGCCCAAAAACGAAAAATTGAAAAAAAGCAAAGGGGTACCCCTTTGCATTTTTTCAATTTTTAGACTTTTCCTTCTGGAGACCGTAATAGTTGTTCAAACATTATGAAAATTGGTATACTTATGTAATTTTGCACGTAGAATTTAATGGTGCAAACCGCAGTCGCGTATCTTTAACCGTTTTTGAGTTATGGCCCAAAAACGAAAAATTGAAAAAAAGCAAAGGGGTACCCCTTTGCATTTTTTCAATTTTTAGACTTTTCCTTCTGGAGACCGTAATAGTTGTTCAAACATTATGAAAATTGGTATACTTATGTAATTTTGCACGTAGAATTTAATGGTGCAAACCGCAGTCGCGTATCTTTAACCGTTTTTGAGTTATGGCCCAAAAACGAAAAATTGAAAAAAAGCAAAGGGGTACCCCTTTGCATTTTTTCAATTTTTAGACTTTTCCTTCTGGAGACCGTAATAGTTGTTCAAACATTATGAAAATTGGTATACTTATGTAATTTTGCACGTAGAATTTAATGGTGCAAACCGCAGTCGCGTATCTTTAACCGTTTTTGAGTTATGGCCCAAAAACGAAAAATTGAAAAAAAGCAAAGGGGTACCCCTTTGCATTTTTTCAATTTTTAGACTTTTCCTTCTGGAGACCGTAATAGTTGTTCAAACATTATGAAAATTGGTATACTTATGTAATTTTGCACGTAGAATTTAATGGTGCAAACCGCAGTCGCGTATCTTTAACCGTTTTTGAGTTATGGCCCAAAAACGAAAAATTGAAAAAAAGCAAAGGGGTACCCCTTTGCATTTTTTCAATTTTTAGACTTTTCCTTCTGGAGACCGTAATAGTTGTTCAAACATTATGAAAATTGGTATACTTATGTAATTTTGCACGTAGAATTTAATGGTGCAAACCGCAGTCGCGTATCTTTAACCGTTTTTGAGTTATGGCCCAAAAACGAAAAATTGAAAAAAAGCAAAGGGGTACCCCTTTGCATTTTTTCAATTTTTAGACTTTTCCTTCTGGAGACCGTAATAGTTGTTCAAACATTATGAAAATTGGTATACTTATGTAATTTTGCACGTAGAATTTAATGGTGCAAACCGCAGTCGCGTATCTTTAACCGTTTTTGAGTTATGGCCCAAAAACGAAAAATTGAAAAAAAGCAAAGGGGTACCCCTTTGCATTTTTTCAATTTTTAGACTTTTCCTTCTGGAGACCGTAATAGTTGTTCAAACATTATGAAAATTGGTATACTTATGTAATTTTGCACGTAGAATTTAATGGTGCAAACCGCAGTCGCGTATCTTTAACCGTTTTTGAGTTATGGCCCAAAAACGAAAAATTGAAAAAAAGCAAAGGGGTACCCCTTTGCATTTTTTCAATTTTTAGACTTTTCCTTCTGGAGACCGTAATAGTTGTTCAAACATTATGAAAATTGGTATACTTATGTAATTTTGCACGTAGAATTTAATGGTGCAAACCGCAGTCGCGTATCTTTAACCGTTTTTGAGTTATGGCCCAAAAACGAAAAATTGAAAAAAAGCAAAGGGGTACCCCTTTGCATTTTTTCAATTTTTAGACTTTTCCTTCTGGAGACCGTAATAGTTGTTCAAACATTATGAAAATTGGTATACTTATGTAATTTTGCACGTAGAATTTAATGGTGCAAACCGCAGTCGCGTATCTTTAACCGTTTTTGAGTTATGGCCCAAAAACGAAAAATTGAAAAAAAGCAAAGGGGTACCCCTTTGCATTTTTTCAATTTTTAGACTTTTCCTTCTGGAGACCGTAATAGTTGTTCAAACATTATGAAAATTGGTATACTTATGTAATTTTGCACGTAGAATTTAATGGTGCAAACCGCAGTCGCGTATCTTTAACCGTTTTTGAGTTATGGCCCAAAAACGAAAAATTGAAAAAAAGCAAAGGGGTACCCCTTTGCATTTTTTCAATTTTTAGACTTTTCCTTCTGGAGACCGTAATAGTTGTTCAAACATTATGAAAATTGGTATACTTATGTAATTTTGCACGTAGAATTTAATGGTGCAAACCGCAGTCGCGTATCTTTAACCGTTTTTGAGTTATGGCCCAAAAACGAAAAATTGAAAAAAAGCAAAGGGGTACCCCTTTGCATTTTTTCAATTTTTAGACTTTTCCTTCTGGAGACCGTAATAGTTGTTCAAACATTATGAAAATTGGTATACTTATGTAATTTTGCACGTAGAATTTAATGGTGCAAACCGCAGTCGCGTATCTTTAACCGTTTTTGAGTTATGGCCCAAAAACGAAAAATTGAAAAAAAGCAAAGGGGTACCCCTTTGCATTTTTTCAATTTTTAGACTTTTCCTTCTGGAGACCGTAATAGTTGTTCAAACATTATGAAAATTGGTATACTTATGTAATTTTGCACGTAGAATTTAATGGTGCAAACCGCAGTCGCGTATCTTTAACCGTTTTTGAGTTATGGCCCAAAAACGAAAAATTGAAAAAAAGCAAAGGGGTACCCCTTTGCATTTTTTCAATTTTTAGACTTTTCCTTCTGGAGACCGTAATAGTTGTTCAAACATTATGAAAATTGGTATACTTATGTAATTTTGCACGTAGAATTTAATGGTGCAAACCGCAGTCGCGTATCTTTAACCGTTTTTGAGTTATGGCCCAAAAACGAAAAATTGAAAAAAAGCAAAGGGGTACCCCTTTGCATTTTTTCAATTTTTAGACTTTTCCTTCTGGAGACCGTAATAGTTGTTCAAACATTATGAAAATTGGTATACTTATGTAATTTTGCACGTAGAATTTAATGGTGCAAACCGCAGTCGCGTATCTTTAACCGTTTTTGAGTTATGGCCCAAAAACGAAAAATTGAAAAAAAGCAAAGGGGTACCCCTTTGCATTTTTTCAATTTTTAGACTTTTCCTTCTGGAGACCGTAATAGTTGTTCAAACATTATGAAAATTGGTATACTTATGTAATTTTGCACGTAGAATTTAATGGTGCAAACCGCAGTCGCGTATCTTTAACCGTTTTTGAGTTATGGCCCAAAAACGAAAAATTGAAAAAAAGCAAAGGGGTACCCCTTTGCATTTTTTCAATTTTTAGACTTTTCCTTCTGGAGACCGTAATAGTTGTTCAAACATTATGAAAATTGGTATACTTATGTAATTTTGCACGTAGAATTTAATGGTGCAAACCGCAGTCGCGTATCTTTAACCGTTTTTGAGTTATGGCCCAAAAACGAAAAATTGAAAAAAAGCAAAGGGGTACCCCTTTGCATTTTTTCAATTTTTAGACTTTTCCTTCTGGAGACCGTAATAGTTGTTCAAACATTATGAAAATTGGTATACTTATGTAATTTTGCACGTAGAATTTAATGGTGCAAACCGCAGTCGCGTATCTTTAACCGTTTTTGAGTTATGGCCCAAAAACGAAAAATTGAAAAAAAGCAAAGGGGTACCCCTTTGCATTTTTTCAATTTTTAGACTTTTCCTTCTGGAGACCGTAATAGTTGTTCAAACATTATGAAAATTGGTATACTTATGTAATTTTGCACGTAGAATTTAATGGTGCAAACCGCAGTCGCGTATCTTTAACCGTTTTTGAGTTATGGCCCAAAAACGAAAAATTGAAAAAAAGCAAAGGGGTACCCCTTTGCATTTTTTCAATTTTTAGACTTTTCCTTCTGGAGACCGTAATAGTTGTTCAAACATTATGAAAATTGGTATACTTATGTAATTTTGCACGTAGAATTTAATGGTGCAAACCGCAGTCGCGTATCTTTAACCGTTTTTGAGTTATGGCCCAAAAACGAAAAATTGAAAAAAAGCAAAGGGGTACCCCTTTGCATTTTTTCAATTTTTAGACTTTTCCTTCTGGAGACCGTAATAGTTGTTCAAACATTATGAAAATTGGTATACTTATGTAATTTTGCACGTAGAATTTAATGGTGCAAACCGCAGTCGCGTATCTTTAACCGTTTTTGAGTTATGGCCCAAAAACGAAAAATTGAAAAAAAGCAAAGGGGTACCCCTTTGCATTTTTTCAATTTTTAGACTTTTCCTTCTGGAGACCGTAATAGTTGTTCAAACATTATGAAAATTGGTATACTTATGTAATTTTGCACGTAGAATTTAATGGTGCAAACCGCAGTCGCGTATCTTTAACCGTTTTTGAGTTATGGCCCAAAAACGAAAAATTGAAAAAAAGCAAAGGGGTACCCCTTTGCATTTTTTCAATTTTTAGACTTTTCCTTCTGGAGACCGTAATAGTTGTTCAAACATTATGAAAATTGGTATACTTATGTAATTTTGCACGTAGAATTTAATGGTGCAAACCGCAGTCGCGTATCTTTAACCGTTTTTGAGTTATGGCCCAAAAACGAAAAATTGAAAAAAAGCAAAGGGGTACCCCTTTGCATTTTTTCAATTTTTAGACTTTTCCTTCTGGAGACCGTAATAGTTGTTCAAACATTATGAAAATTGGTATACTTATGTAATTTTGCACGTAGAATTTAATGGTGCAAACCGCAGTCGCGTATCTTTAACCGTTTTTGAGTTATGGCCCAAAAACGAAAAATTGAAAAAAAGCAAAGGGGTACCCCTTTGCATTTTTTCAATTTTTAGACTTTTCCTTCTGGAGACCGTAATAGTTGTTCAAACATTATGAAAATTGGTATACTTATGTAATTTTGCACGTAGAATTTAATGGTGCAAACCGCAGTCGCGTATCTTTAACCGTTTTTGAGTTATGGCCCAAAAACGAAAAATTGAAAAAAAGCAAAGGGGTACCCCTTTGCATTTTTTCAATTTTTAGACTTTTCCTTCTGGAGACCGTAATAGTTGTTCAAACATTATGAAAATTGGTATACTTATGTAATTTTGCACGTAGAATTTAATGGTGCAAACCGCAGTCGCGTATCTTTAACCGTTTTTGAGTTATGGCCCAAAAACGAAAAATTGAAAAAAAGCAAAGGGGTACCCCTTTGCATTTTTTCAATTTTTAGACTTTTCCTTCTGGAGACCGTAATAGTTGTTCAAACATTATGAAAATTGGTATACTTATGTAATTTTGCACGTAGAATTTAATGGTGCAAACCGCAGTCGCGTATCTTTAACCGTTTTTGAGTTATGGCCCAAAAACGAAAAATTGAAAAAAAGCAAAGGGGTACCCCTTTGCATTTTTTCAATTTTTAGACTTTTCCTTCTGGAGACCGTAATAGTTGTTCAAACATTATGAAAATTGGTATACTTATGTAATTTTGCACGTAGAATTTAATGGTGCAAACCGCAGTCGCGTATCTTTAACCGTTTTTGAGTTATGGCCCAAAAACGAAAAATTGAAAAAAAGCAAAGGGGTACCCCTTTGCATTTTTTCAATTTTTAGACTTTTCCTTCTGGAGACCGTAATAGTTGTTCAAACATTATGAAAATTGGTATACTTATGTAATTTTGCACGTAGAATTTAATGGTGCAAACCGCAGTCGCGTATCTTTAACCGTTTTTGAGTTATGGCCCAAAAACGAAAAATTGAAAAAAAGCAAAGGGGTACCCCTTTGCATTTTTTCAATTTTTAGACTTTTCCTTCTGGAGACCGTAATAGTTGTTCAAACATTATGAAAATTGGTATACTTATGTAATTTTGCACGTAGAATTTAATGGTGCAAACCGCAGTCGCGTATCTTTAACCGTTTTTGAGTTATGGCCCAAAAACGAAAAATTGAAAAAAAGCAAAGGGGTACCCCTTTGCATTTTTTCAATTTTTAGACTTTTCCTTCTGGAGACCGTAATAGTTGTTCAAACATTATGAAAATTGGTATACTTATGTAATTTTGCACGTAGAATTTAATGGTGCAAACCGCAGTCGCGTATCTTTAACCGTTTTTGAGTTATGGCCCAAAAACGAAAAATTGAAAAAAAGCAAAGGGGTACCCCTTTGCATTTTTTCAATTTTTAGACTTTTCCTTCTGGAGACCGTAATAGTTGTTCAAACATTATGAAAATTGGTATACTTATGTAATTTTGCACGTAGAATTTAATGGTGCAAACCGCAGTCGCGTATCTTTAACCGTTTTTGAGTTATGGCCCAAAAACGAAAAATTGAAAAAAAGCAAAGGGGTACCCCTTTGCATTTTTTCAATTTTTAGACTTTTCCTTCTGGAGACCGTAATAGTTGTTCAAACATTATGAAAATTGGTATACTTATGTAATTTTGCACGTAGAATTTAATGGTGCAAACCGCAGTCGCGTATCTTTAACCGTTTTTGAGTTATGGCCCAAAAACGAAAAATTGAAAAAAAGCAAAGGGGTACCCCTTTGCATTTTTTCAATTTTTAGACTTTTCCTTCTGGAGACCGTAATAGTTGTTCAAACATTATGAAAATTGGTATACTTATGTAATTTTGCACGTAGAATTTAATGGTGCAAACCGCAGTCGCGTATCTTTAACCGTTTTTGAGTTATGGCCCAAAAACGAAAAATTGAAAAAAAGCAAAGGGGTACCCCTTTGCATTTTTTCAATTTTTAGACTTTTCCTTCTGGAGACCGTAATAGTTGTTCAAACATTATGAAAATTGGTATACTTATGTAATTTTGCACGTAGAATTTAATGGTGCAAACCGCAGTCGCGTATCTTTAACCGTTTTTGAGTTATGGCCCAAAAACGAAAAATTGAAAAAAAGCAAAGGGGTACCCCTTTGCATTTTTTCAATTTTTAGACTTTTCCTTCTGGAGACCGTAATAGTTGTTCAAACATTATGAAAATTGGTATACTTATGTAATTTTGCACGTAGAATTTAATGGTGCAAACCGCAGTCGCGTATCTTTAACCGTTTTTGAGTTATGGCCCAAAAACGAAAAATTGAAAAAAAGCAAAGGGGTACCCCTTTGCATTTTTTCAATTTTTAGACTTTTCCTTCTGGAGACCGTAATAGTTGTTCAAACATTATGAAAATTGGTATACTTATGTAATTTTGCACGTAGAATTTAATGGTGCAAACCGCAGTCGCGTATCTTTAACCGTTTTTGAGTTATGGCCCAAAAACGAAAAATTGAAAAAAAGCAAAGGGGTACCCCTTTGCATTTTTTCAATTTTTAGACTTTTCCTTCTGGAGACCGTAATAGTTGTTCAAACATTATGAAAATTGGTATACTTATGTAATTTTGCACGTAGAATTTAATGGTGCAAACCGCAGTCGCGTATCTTTAACCGTTTTTGAGTTATGGCCCAAAAACGAAAAATTGAAAAAAAGCAAAGGGGTACCCCTTTGCATTTTTTCAATTTTTAGACTTTTCCTTCTGGAGACCGTAATAGTTGTTCAAACATTATGAAAATTGGTATACTTATGTAATTTTGCACGTAGAATTTAATGGTGCAAACCGCAGTCGCGTATCTTTAACCGTTTTTGAGTTATGGCCCAAAAACGAAAAATTGAAAAAAAGCAAAGGGGTACCCCTTTGCATTTTTTCAATTTTTAGACTTTTCCTTCTGGAGACCGTAATAGTTGTTCAAACATTATGAAAATTGGTATACTTATGTAATTTTGCACGTAGAATTTAATGGTGCAAACCGCAGTCGCGTATCTTTAACCGTTTTTGAGTTATGGCCCAAAAACGAAAAATTGAAAAAAAGCAAAGGGGTACCCCTTTGCATTTTTTCAATTTTTAGACTTTTCCTTCTGGAGACCGTAATAGTTGTTCAAACATTATGAAAATTGGTATACTTATGTAATTTTGCACGTAGAATTTAATGGTGCAAACCGCAGTCGCGTATCTTTAACCGTTTTTGAGTTATGGCCCAAAAACGAAAAATTGAAAAAAAGCAAAGGGGTACCCCTTTGCATTTTTTCAATTTTTAGACTTTTCCTTCTGGAGACCGTAATAGTTGTTCAAACATTATGAAAATTGGTATACTTATGTAATTTTGCACGTAGAATTTAATGGTGCAAACCGCAGTCGCGTATCTTTAACCGTTTTTGAGTTATGGCCCAAAAACGAAAAATTGAAAAAAAGCAAAGGGGTACCCCTTTGCATTTTTTCAATTTTTAGACTTTTCCTTCTGGAGACCGTAATAGTTGTTCAAACATTATGAAAATTGGTATACTTATGTAATTTTGCACGTAGAATTTAATGGTGCAAACCGCAGTCGCGTATCTTTAACCGTTTTTGAGTTATGGCCCAAAAACGAAAAATTGAAAAAAAGCAAAGGGGTACCCCTTTGCATTTTTTCAATTTTTAGACTTTTCCTTCTGGAGACCGTAATAGTTGTTCAAACATTATGAAAATTGGTATACTTATGTAATTTTGCACGTAGAATTTAATGGTGCAAACCGCAGTCGCGTATCTTTAACCGTTTTTGAGTTATGGCCCAAAAACGAAAAATTGAAAAAAAGCAAAGGGGTACCCCTTTGCATTTTTTCAATTTTTAGACTTTTCCTTCTGGAGACCGTAATAGTTGTTCAAACATTATGAAAATTGGTATACTTATGTAATTTTGCACGTAGAATTTAATGGTGCAAACCGCAGTCGCGTATCTTTAACCGTTTTTGAGTTATGGCCCAAAAACGAAAAATTGAAAAAAAGCAAAGGGGTACCCCTTTGCATTTTTTCAATTTTTAGACTTTTCCTTCTGGAGACCGTAATAGTTGTTCAAACATTATGAAAATTGGTATACTTATGTAATTTTGCACGTAGAATTTAATGGTGCAAACCGCAGTCGCGTATCTTTAACCGTTTTTGAGTTATGGCCCAAAAACGAAAAATTGAAAAAAAGCAAAGGGGTACCCCTTTGCATTTTTTCAATTTTTAGACTTTTCCTTCTGGAGACCGTAATAGTTGTTCAAACATTATGAAAATTGGTATACTTATGTAATTTTGCACGTAGAATTTAATGGTGCAAACCGCAGTCGCGTATCTTTAACCGTTTTTGAGTTATGGCCCAAAAACGAAAAATTGAAAAAAAGCAAAGGGGTACCCCTTTGCATTTTTTCAATTTTTAGACTTTTCCTTCTGGAGACCGTAATAGTTGTTCAAACATTATGAAAATTGGTATACTTATGTAATTTTGCACGTAGAATTTAATGGTGCAAACCGCAGTCGCGTATCTTTAACCGTTTTTGAGTTATGGCCCAAAAACGAAAAATTGAAAAAAAGCAAAGGGGTACCCCTTTGCATTTTTTCAATTTTTAGACTTTTCCTTCTGGAGACCGTAATAGTTGTTCAAACATTATGAAAATTGGTATACTTATGTAATTTTGCACGTAGAATTTAATGGTGCAAACCGCAGTCGCGTATCTTTAACCGTTTTTGAGTTATGGCCCAAAAACGAAAAATTGAAAAAAAGCAAAGGGGTACCCCTTTGCATTTTTTCAATTTTTAGACTTTTCCTTCTGGAGACCGTAATAGTTGTTCAAACATTATGAAAATTGGTATACTTATGTAATTTTGCACGTAGAATTTAATGGTGCAAACCGCAGTCGCGTATCTTTAACCGTTTTTGAGTTATGGCCCAAAAACGAAAAATTGAAAAAAAGCAAAGGGGTACCCCTTTGCATTTTTTCAATTTTTAGACTTTTCCTTCTGGAGACCGTAATAGTTGTTCAAACATTATGAAAATTGGTATACTTATGTAATTTTGCACGTAGAATTTAATGGTGCAAACCGCAGTCGCGTATCTTTAACCGTTTTTGAGTTATGGCCCAAAAACGAAAAATTGAAAAAAAGCAAAGGGGTACCCCTTTGCATTTTTTCAATTTTTAGACTTTTCCTTCTGGAGACCGTAATAGTTGTTCAAACATTATGAAAATTGGTATACTTATGTAATTTTGCACGTAGAATTTAATGGTGCAAACCGCAGTCGCGTATCTTTAACCGTTTTTGAGTTATGGCCCAAAAACGAAAAATTGAAAAAAAGCAAAGGGGTACCCCTTTGCATTTTTTCAATTTTTAGACTTTTCCTTCTGGAGACCGTAATAGTTGTTCAAACATTATGAAAATTGGTATACTTATGTAATTTTGCACGTAGAATTTAATGGTGCAAACCGCAGTCGCGTATCTTTAACCGTTTTTGAGTTATGGCCCAAAAACGAAAAATTGAAAAAAAGCAAAGGGGTACCCCTTTGCATTTTTTCAATTTTTAGACTTTTCCTTCTGGAGACCGTAATAGTTGTTCAAACATTATGAAAATTGGTATACTTATGTAATTTTGCACGTAGAATTTAATGGTGCAAACCGCAGTCGCGTATCTTTAACCGTTTTTGAGTTATGGCCCAAAAACGAAAAATTGAAAAAAAGCAAAGGGGTACCCCTTTGCATTTTTTCAATTTTTAGACTTTTCCTTCTGGAGACCGTAATAGTTGTTCAAACATTATGAAAATTGGTATACTTATGTAATTTTGCACGTAGAATTTAATGGTGCAAACCGCAGTCGCGTATCTTTAACCGTTTTTGAGTTATGGCCCAAAAACGAAAAATTGAAAAAAAGCAAAGGGGTACCCCTTTGCATTTTTTCAATTTTTAGACTTTTCCTTCTGGAGACCGTAATAGTTGTTCAAACATTATGAAAATTGGTATACTTATGTAATTTTGCACGTAGAATTTAATGGTGCAAACCGCAGTCGCGTATCTTTAACCGTTTTTGAGTTATGGCCCAAAAACGAAAAATTGAAAAAAAGCAAAGGGGTACCCCTTTGCATTTTTTCAATTTTTAGACTTTTCCTTCTGGAGACCGTAATAGTTGTTCAAACATTATGAAAATTGGTATACTTATGTAATTTTGCACGTAGAATTTAATGGTGCAAACCGCAGTCGCGTATCTTTAACCGTTTTTGAGTTATGGCCCAAAAACGAAAAATTGAAAAAAAGCAAAGGGGTACCCCTTTGCATTTTTTCAATTTTTAGACTTTTCCTTCTGGAGACCGTAATAGTTGTTCAAACATTATGAAAATTGGTATACTTATGTAATTTTGCACGTAGAATTTAATGGTGCAAACCGCAGTCGCGTATCTTTAACCGTTTTTGAGTTATGGCCCAAAAACGAAAAATTGAAAAAAAGCAAAGGGGTACCCCTTTGCATTTTTTCAATTTTTAGACTTTTCCTTCTGGAGACCGTAATAGTTGTTCAAACATTATGAAAATTGGTATACTTATGTAATTTTGCACGTAGAATTTAATGGTGCAAACCGCAGTCGCGTATCTTTAACCGTTTTTGAGTTATGGCCCAAAAACGAAAAATTGAAAAAAAGCAAAGGGGTACCCCTTTGCATTTTTACAATTTTTAGACTTTTCCTTCTGGAGACCGTAATAGTTGTTCAAACATTATGAAAATTGGTATACTTATGTAATTTTGCACGTAGAATTTAATGGTGCAAACCGCAGTCGCGTATCTTTAACCGTTTTTGAGTTATGGCCCAAAAACGAAAAATTGAAAAAAAGCAAAGGGGTACCCCTTTGCATTTTTTCAATTTTTAGACTTTTCCTTCTGGAGACCGTAATAGTTGTTCAAACATTATGAAAATTGGTATACTTATGTAATTTTGCACGTAGAATTTAATGGTGCAAACCGCAGTCGCGTATCTTTAACCGTTTTTGAGTTATGGCCCAAAAACGAAAAATTGAAAAAAAGCAAAGGGGTACCCCTTTGCATTTTTTCAATTTTTAGACTTTTCCTTCTGGAGACCGTAATAGTTGTTCAAACATTATGAAAATTGGTATACTTATGTAATTTTGCACGTAGAATTTAATGGTGCAAACCGCAGTCGCGTATCTTTAACCGTTTTTGAGTTATGGCCCAAAAACGAAAAATTGAAAAAAAGCAAAGGGGTACCCCTTTGCATTTTTTCAATTTTTAGACTTTTCCTTCTGGAGACCGTAATAGTTGTTCAAACATTATGAAAATTGGTATACTTATGTAATTTTGCACGTAGAATTTAATGGTGCAAACCGCAGTCGCGTATCTTTAACCGTTTTTGAGTTATAGCCCAAAAACGAAAAATTGAAAAAAAGCAAAGGGGTACTCCTTTGCATTTTTTCAATTTTTAGACTTTTCCTTCTGGAGACCGTAATAGTTGTTCAAACATTATGAAAATTGGTATACTTATGTAATTTTGCACGTAGAATTTAATGGTGCAAACCGCAGTCGCGTATCTTTAACCGTTTTTGAGTTATGGCCCAAAAACGAAAAATTGAAAAAAAGCAAAGGGGTACCCCTTTGCATTTTTTCAATTTTTAGACTTTTCCTTCTGGAGACCGTAATAGTTGTTCAAACATTATGAAAATTGTATACTTATGTAATTTTGCACGTAGAATTTAATGGTGCAAACCGCAGTCGCGTATCTTTAACCGTTTTTGAGTTATGGCCCAAAAACGAAAAATTGAAAAAAGCAAAGGGGTACCCCTTTGCATTTTTTCAATTTTTAGACTTTTCCTTCTGGAGACCGTAATAGTTGTTCAAACATTATGAAAATTGGTATACTTATGTAATTTTGCACGTAGAATTTAATGGTGCAAACCGCAGTCGCGTATCTTTAACCGTTTTTGAGTTATAGCCCAAAAACGAAAAATTGAAAAAAAGCAAAGGGGTACTCCTTTGCATTTTTTCAATTTTTAGACTTTTCCTTCTGGAGACCGTAATAGTTGTTCAAACATTATGAAAATTGGTATACTTATGTAATTTTGCACGTAGAATTTAATGGTGCAAACCGCAGTCGCGTATCTTTAACCGTTTTTGAGTTATGGCCCAAAAACGAAAAATTGAAAAAAAGCAAAGGGGTACCCCTTTGCATTTTTTCAATTTTTAGACTTTTCCTTCTGGAGACCGTAATAGTTGTTCAAACATTATGAAAATTGGTATACTTATGTAATTTTGCACGTAGAATTTAATGGTGCAAACCGCAGTCGCGTATCTTTAACCGTTTTTGAGTTATGGCCCAAAAACGAAAAATTGAAAAAAAGCAAAGGGGTACCCCTTTGCATTTTTTCAATTTTTAGACTTTTCCTTCTGGAGACCGTAATAGTTGTTCAAACATTATGAAAATTGGTATACTTATGTAATTTTGCACGTAGAATTTAATGGTGCAAACCGCAGTCGCGTATCTTTAACCGTTTTTGAGTTATGGCCCAAAAACGAAAAATTGAAAAAAAGCAAAGGGGTACCCCTTTGCATTTTTTCAATTTTAGACTTTTCCTTCTGGAGACCGTAATAGTTGTTCAAACATTATGAAAATTGGTATACTTATGTAATTTTGCACGTAGAATTTAATGGTGCAAACCGCAGTCGCGTATCTTTAACCGTTTTTGAGTTATAGCCCAAAAACGAAAAATTGAAAAAAAGCAAAGAAGTACTCCTTTGCATTTTTTCAATTTTTAGACTTTTCCTTCTGGAGACCGTAATAGTTGTTCAAACATTATGAAAATTGGTATACTTATGTAATTTTGCACGTAGAATTTAATGGTGCAAACCGCAGTCGCGTATCTTTAACCGTTTTTGAGTTATGGCCCAAAAACGAAAAATTGAAAAAAAGCAAAGGGGTACCCCTTTGCATTTTTTCAATTTTTAGACTTTTCCTTCTGGAGACCGTAATAGTTGTTCAAACATTATGAAAATTGGTATACTTATGTAATTTTGCACGTAGAATTTAATGGTGCAAACCGCAGTCGCGTATCTTTAACCGTTTTTGAGTTATGGCCCAAAAACGAAAAATTAAAAAAAGCAAAGGGGTACCCCTTTGCATTTTTTCAATTTTTAGACTTTTCCTTCTGGAGACCGTAATAGTTGTTCAAACATTATGAAAATTGGTATACTTATGTAATTTTGCACGTAGAATTTAATGGTGCAAACCGCAGTCGCGTATCTTTAACCGTTTTTGAGTTATAGCCCAAAAACGAAAAATTGAAAAAAAGCAAAGGGGTACTCCTTTGCATTTTTTCAATTTTTAGACTTTTCCTTCTGGAGACCGTAATAGTTGTTCAAACATTATGAAAATTGGTATACTTATGTAATTTTGCACGTAGAATTTAATGGTGCAAACCGCAGTCGCGTATCTTTAACCGTTTTTGAGTTATGGCCCAAAAACGAAAAATTGAAAAAAAGCAAAGGGGTACCCCTTTGCATTTTTTCAATTTTTAGACTTTTCCTTCTGGAGACCGTAATAGTTGTTCAAACATTATGAAAATTGGTATACTTATGTAATTTTGCACGTAGAATTTAATGGTGCAAACCGCAGTCGCGTATCTTTAACCGTTTTTGAGTTATGGCCCAAAAACGAAAAATTGAAAAAAAGCAAAGGGGTACCCCTTTGCATTTTTTCAATTTTTAGACTTTTCCTTCTGGAGACCGTAATAGTTGTTCAAACATTATGAAAATTGGTATACTTATGTAATTTTGCACGTAGAATTTAATGGTGCAAACCGCAGTCGCGTATCTTTAACCGTTTTTGAGTTATGGCCCAAAAACGAAAAATTGAAAAAAAGCAAAGGGGTACCCCTTTGCATTTTTTCAATTTTTAGACTTTTCCTTCTGGAGACCGTAATAGTTGTTCAAACATTATGAAAATTGGTATACTTATGTAACTTTGCACGTAGAATTTAATGGTGCAAACCGCAGTCGCGTATCTTTAACCGTTTTTGAGTTATGGCCCAAAAACGAAAAATTGAAAAAAGCAAAGGGTACCCCTTTGCATTTTTTCAATTTTTAGGCTTTTCCTTCTGGAGACCGTAATAGTTGTTCAAACATTATAAAAATTGGTATACTTATGTAATTTTGCACGTAGAATTTAATGGTGCAAACCGCAGTCGCGTATCTTTAACCGTTTTTGAGTTATGGCCCAAAAACGAAAAATTGAAAAAAAGCAAAGGGGTACCCCTTTGCATTTATTCAATTTTTAGACTTTTCCTTCTGGAGACCGTAATAGTTGTTCAAACATTATGAAAATTGGTATACTTATGTAATTTTGCACGTAGAATTTAATGGTGCAAACCGCAGTCGCGTATCTTTAACCGTTTTTGAGTTATGGCCCAAAAACGAAAAATTGAAAAAAAGCAAAGGGGTACCCCTTTGCATTTTTTCAATTTTTAGACTTTTCCTTCTGGAGACCGTAATAGTTGTTCAAACATTATGAAAATTGGTATACTTATGTAATTTTGCACGTAGAATTTAATGGTGCAAACCGCAGTCGCGTATCTTTAACCGTTTTTGAGTTATGGCCCAAAAACGAAAAATTGAAAAAAGCAAAGGGGTACCCCTTTGCATTTTTTCAATTTTTAGACTTTTCCTTCTGGAGACCGTAATAGTTGTTCAAACATTATGAAAATTGGTATACTTATGTAATTTTGCACGTAGAATTTAATGGTGCAAACCGCAGTCGCGTATCTTTAACCGTTTTTGAGTTATGGCCCAAAAACGAAAAATTGGAAAAAAGCAAAGGGGTACCCCTTTGCATTTTTTCAATTTTTAGACTTTTCCTTCTGGAGACCGTAATAGTTGTTCAAACATTATAAAAATTGGTATACTTATGTAATTTTGCACGTAGAATTTAATGGTGCAAACCGCAGTCGCGTATCTTTAACCGTTTTTGAGTTATGGCCCAAAAACGAAAAATTGAAAAAAAGCAAAGGGGTACCCCTTTGCATTTTTTCAATTTTTAGACTTTTCCTTCTGGAGACCGTAATAGTTGCTCAAACATTATGAAAATTGGTATACTTATGTAATTTTGCACGTAGAATTTAATGGTGCAAACCGCAGTCGCGTATCTTTAACCGTTTTTGAGTTATGGCCCAAAAACGAAAAATTAAAAAAAGCAAAGGGGTACCCCTTTGCATTTTTTCAATTTTTAGACTTTTCCTTCTGGAGACCGTAATAGTTGTTCAAACATTATGAAAATTGGTATACTTATGTAATTTTGCACGTAGAATTTAATGGTGCAAACCGCAGTCGCGTATCTTTAACCGTTTTTGAGTTATGGCCCAAAAACGAAAAATTGAAAAAAAGCAAAGGGGTACCCCTTTGCATTTTTTCAATTTTTAGACTTTTCCTTCTGGAGACCGTAATAGTTGTTCAAACATTATGAAAATTGGTATACTTATGTAATTTTGCACGTAGAATTTAATGGTGCAAACCGCAGTCGCGTATCTTTAACCGTTTTTGAGTTATGGCCCAAAAACGAAAAATTGAAAAAAAGCAAAGGGGTACCCCTTTGCATTTTTTCAATTTTTAGACTTTTCCTTCTGGAGACCGTAATAGTTGCTCAAACATTATGAAAATTGGTATACTTATGTAATTTTGCACGTAGAATTTAATGGTGCAAACCGCAGTCGCGTATCTTTAACCGTTTTTGAGTTATGGCCCAAAAACGAAAAATTGAAAAAAAGCAAAGGGATACCCCTTTGCATTTTTTCAATTTTTAGACTTTTCCTTCTGGAGACCGTAATAGTTGCTCAAACATTATGAAAATTGGTATACTTATGTAATTTTGCACGTAGAATTTAATGGTGCAAACCGCAGTCGCGTATCTTTAACCGTTTTTGAGTTATGGCCCAAAAACGAAAAATTGAAAAAAAGCAAAGGGGTACCCCTTTGCATTTTTTCAATTTTTAGACTTTTCCTTCTGGAGACCGTAATAGTTGTTCAAACATTATGAAAATTGGTATACTTATGTAATTTTGCACGTAGAATTTAATAGTGCAAACCGCAGTCGCGTATCTTTAACCGTTTTTGAGTTATGGCGCAAAAACGAAAAATTGAAAAAAGCAAAGGGGTACCCCTTTGCATTTTTTCAATTTTTAGACTTTTCCTTCTGGAGACCGTAATAGTTGTTCAAACATTATAAAAATTGGTATACTTATGTAATTTTGCACGTAGAATTTAATGGTGCAAACCGCAGTCGCGTATCTTTAACCGTTTTTGAGTTATGGCGCAAAAACGAAAAATTGAAAAAAAGCAAAGGGGTACCCCTTTGCATTTTTTTAATTTTTAGACTTTTCCTTCTGGAGACCGTAATAGTTGTTCAAACATTATGAAAATTGGTATACTTATGTAATTTTGCACGTAGAATTTAATGGTGCAAACCGCAGTCGCGTATCTTTAACCGTTTTTGAGTTATGGCCCAAAAACGAAAAATTGAAAAAAGCAAAGGGGTACCCCTTTGCATTTTTTCAATTTTTAGACTTTTCCTTCTGGAGACCGTAATAGTTGTTCAAACATTATGAAAATTGGTATACTTATGTAATTTTGCACGTAGAATTTAATGGTGCAAACCGCAGTCGCGTATCTTTAACCGTTTTTGAGTTATGACCCAAAAACGAAAAATTGAAAAAAGCAAAGGGGTACCCCTTTGCATTTTTTCAATTTTTAGACTTTTCCTTCTGGAGACCGTAATAGTTGTTCAAACATTATGAAAATTGGTATACTTATGTAATTTTGCACGTAGAATTTAATGGTGCAAACCGCAGTCGCGTATCTTTAACCGTTTTTGAGTTATGGCCCAAAAACGAAAAATTGAAAAAAAGCAAAGGGGTACCCCTTTGCATTTTTTCAATTTTTAGACTTTTCCTTCTGGAGACCGTAATAGTTGTTCAAACATTATGAAAATTGGTATACTTATGTAATTTTGCACGTAGAATTTAATGGTGCAAACCGCAGTCGCGTATCTTAAACCGTTTTTGAGTTATGGCCCAAAAACGAAAAATTGAAAAAAAGCAAAGGGGTACCCCTTTGCATTTTTTCAATTTTTAGACTTTTCCTTCTGGAGACCGTAATAGTTGTTCAAACATTATAAAAATTGGTATACTTATGTAATTTTGCACGTAGAATTTAATGGTGCAAACCGCAGTCGCGTATCTTTAACCGTTTTTGAGTTATGGCCCAAAAACGAAAAATTGAAAAAAAGCAAAGGGGTACCCCTTTGCATTTTTTCAATTTTTAGACTTTTCCTTCTGGAGACCGTAATAGTTGTTCAAACATTATGAAAATTGGTATACTTATGTAATTTTGCACGTAGAATTTAATGGTGCAAACCGCAGTCGCGTATCTTTAACCGTTTTTGAGTTATGGCCCAAAAACGAAAAATTGAAAAAAAGCAAAGGGGTACCCCTTTGCATTTTTTCAATTTTTAGACTTTTCATTCTGGAGACCGTAATAGTTGTTCAAACATTATGAAAATTGGTATACTTATGTAATTTTGCACGTAGAATTTAATGGTGCAAACCGCAGTCGCGTATCTTTAACCGTTTTTGAGTTATGGCCCAAAAACGAAAAATTGAAAAAAAGCAAAGGGGTACCCCTTTGCATTTTTTCAATTTTTAGACTTTTCCTTCTGGAGACCGTAATAGTTGTTCAAACATTATGAAAATTGGTATACTTATGTAATTTTGCACGTAGAATTTAATGGTGCAAACCGCAGTCGCGTATCTTAAACCGTTTTTGAGTTATGGCCCAAAAACGAAAAATTGAAAAAAAGCAAAGGGGTACCCCTTTGCATTTTTTCAATTTTTAGACTTTTCCTTCTGGAGACCGTAATAGTTGTTCAAACATTATAAAAATTGGTATACTTATGTAATTTTGCACGTAGAATTTAATGGTGCAAACCGCAGTCGCGTATCTTTAACCGTTTTTGAGTTATGGCCCAAAAACGAAAAATTGAAAAAAAGCAAAGGGGTACCCCTTTGCATTTTTTCAATTTTTAGACTTTTCCTTCTGGAGACCGTAATAGTTGTTCAAACATTATGAAAATTGGTATACTTATGTAATTTTGCACGTAGAATTTAATGGTGCAAACCGCAGTCGCGTATCTTTAACCGTTTTTGAGTTATGGCCCAAAAACGAAAAATTGAAAAAAAGCAAAGGGGTACCCCTTTGCTTTTTTTCAATTTTTAGACTTTTCCTTCTGGAGACCGTAATAGTTGTTCAAACATTATGAAAATTGGTATACTTATGTAATTTTGCACGTAGAATTTAATGGTGCAAACCGCAGTCGCGTATCTTTAACCGTTTTTGAGTTATGGCCCAAAAACGAAAAATTGAAAAAAGCAAAGGGGTACCCCTTTGCATTTTTTCAATTTTTAGACTTTTCCTTCTGGAGACCGTAATAGTTGTTCAAACATTATGAAAATTGGTATACTTATGTAATTTTGCACGTAGAATTTAATGGTGCAAACCGCAGTCGCGTATCTTTAACCGTTTTTGAGTTATGGCCCAAAAACGAAAAATTGAAAAAAAGCAAAGGGGTACCCCTTTGCATTTTTTCAATTTTTAGACTTTTCCTTCTGGAGACCGTAATAGTTGTTCAAACATTATGAAAATTGGTATACTTATGTAATTTTGCACGTAGCATTTAATGGTGCAAACCGCAGTCGCGTATCTTTAACCGTTTTTGAGTTATGGCCCAAAAACGAAAAATTGAAAAAAAGCAAAGGGGTACCCCTTTGCATTTTTTCAATTTTTAGACTTTTCCTTCTGGAGACCGTAATAGTTGTTCAAACATTATAAAAATTAATATACTTATGTAATTTTGCACGTAGAATTTAATGGTGCAAACCGCAGTCGCGTATCTTTAACCGTTTTTGAGTTATGGCCCAAAAACGAAAAATTGAAAAAAAGCAAAGGGGTACCCCTTTGCATTTTTTCAATTTTTAGACTTTTCCTTCTGGAGACCGTAATAGTTGTTCAAACATTATGAAAATTGGTATACTTATGTAATTTTGCACGTAGAATTTAATGGTGCAAACCGCAGTCGCGTATCTTTAACCGTTTTTGAGTTATGGCCCAAAAACGAAAAATTGAAAAAAAGCAAAGGGGTACCCCTTTGCATTTTTTCAATTTTTAGACTTTTCCTTCTGGAGACCGTAATAGTTGTTCAAACATTATGAAAATTGGTATACTTATGTAATTTTGCACGTAGAATTTAATGGTGCAAACCGCAGTCGCGTATCTTTAACCGTTTTTGAGTTATGGCCCAAAAACGAAAAATTGAAAAAAAGCAAAGGGGTACCCCTTTGCATTTTTTCAATTTTTAGACTTTTCCTTCTGGAGACCGTAATAGTTGTTCAAACATTATGAAAATTGGTATACTTATGTAATTTTGCACGTAGAATTTAATGGTGCAAACCGCAGTCGCGTATCTTTAACCGTTTTTGAGTTATGGCCCAAAAACGAAAAATTGAAAAAAAGCAAAGGGGTACCCCTTTGCATTTTTTCAATTTTTAGACTTTTCCTTCTGGAGACCGTAATAGTTGTTCAAACATTATGAAAATTGGTATACTTATGTAATTTTGCACGTAGAATTTAATGGTGCAAACCGCAGTCGCGTATCTTTAACCGTTTTTGAGTTATGGCCCAAAAACGAAAAATTGAAAAAAAGCAAAGGGGTACCCCTTTGCATTTTTTAAATTTTTAGACTTTTCCTTCTGGAGACCGTAATAGTTGTTCAAACATTATAAAAATTGGTATACTTATGTAATTTTGCACGTAGAATTTAATGGTGCAAACCGCAGTCGCGTATCTTTAACCGTTTTTGAGTTATGGCCCAAAAACGAAAAATTGAAAAAAAGCAAAGGGGTACCCCTTTGCATTTTTTCAATTTTTAGACTTTTCCTTCTGGAGACCGTAATAGTTGTTCAAACATTATGAAAATTGGTATACTTATGTAATTTTGCACGTAGAATTTAATGGTGCAAACCGCAGTCGCGTATCTTTAACCGTTTTTGAGTTATGGCCCAAAAACGAAAAATTGAAAAAAAGCAAAGGGGTACCCCTTTGCATTTTTTCAATTTTTAGACTTTTCCTTCTGGAGACCGTAATAGTTGTTCAAACATTATGAAAATTGGTATACTTATGTAATTTTGCACGTAGAATTTAATGGTGCAAACCGCAGTCGCGTATCTTTAACCGTTTTTGAGTTATGGCCCAAAAACGAAAAATTGAAAAAAAGCAAAGGGGTACCCTTTGCATTTTTACAATTTTTAGACTTTTCCTTCTGGAGACCGTAATAGTTGTTCAAACATTATGAAAATTGGTATACTTATGTAATTTTGCACGTAGAATTTAATGGTGCAAACCGCAGTCGCGTATCTTTAACCGTTTTTGAGTTATGGCCCAAAAACGAAAAATTGAAAAAAAGCAAAGGGGTACCCCTTTGCATTTTTTCAATTTTTAGACTTTTCCTTCTGGAGACCGTAATAGTTGTTCAAACATTATGAAAATTGGTATACTTATGTAATTTTGCACGTAGAATTTAATGGTGCAAACCGCAGTCGCGTATCTTTAACCGTTTTTGAGTTATGGCCCAAAAACGAAAAATTGAAAAAAAGCAAAGGGGTACCCCTTTGCATTTTTTCAATTTTTAGACTTTTCCTTCTGGAGACCGTAATAGTTGTTCAAACATTATGAAAATTGGTATACTTATGTAATTTTGCACGTAGAATTTAATGGTGCAAACCGCAGTCGCGTATCTTTAACCGTTTTTGAGTTATGGCCCAAAAACGAAAAATTGAAAAAAAGCAAAGGGGTACCCCTTTGCATTTTTTCAATTTTTAGACTTTTCCTTCTGGAGACCGTAATAGTTGTTCAAACATTATGAAAATTGGTATACTTATGTAATTTTGCACGTAGAATTTAATGGTGCAAACCGCAGTCGCGTATCTTTAACCGTTTTTGAGTTATGGCCCAAAAACGAAAAATTGAAAAAAAGCAAAGGGGTACCCCTTTGCATTTTTTCAATTTTTAGACTTTTCCTTCTGGAGACCGTAATAGTTGTTCAAACATTATGAAAATTGGTATACTTATGTAATTTTGCACGTAGAATTTAATGGTGCAAACCGCAGTCGCGTATCTTTAACCGTTTTTGAGTTATGGCCCAAAAACGAAAAATTGAAAAAAAGCAAAGGGGTACCCCTTTGCATTTTTTCAATTTTTAGACTTTTCCTTCTGGAGACCGTAATAGTTGTTCAAACATTATGAAAATTGGTATACTTATGTAATTTTGCACGTAGAATTTAATGGTGCAAACCGCAGTCGCGTATCTTTAACCGTTTTTGAGTTATGGCCCAAAAACGAAAAATTGAAAAAAAGCAAAGGGGTACCCCTTTGCATTTTTTCAATTTTTAGACTTTTCCTTCTGGAGACCGTAATAGTTGTTCAAACATTATGAAAATTGGTATACTTATGTAATTTTGCACGTAGAATTTAATGGTGCAAACCGCAGTCGCGTATCTTTAACCGTTTTTGAGTTATGGCCCAAAAACGAAAAATTGAAAAAAAGCAAAGGGGTACCCCTTTGCATTTTTTCAATTTTTAGACTTTTCCTTCTGGAGACCGTAATAGTTGTTCAAACATTATGAAAATTGGTATACTTATGTAATTTTGCACGTAGAATTTAATGGTGCAAACCGCAGTCGCGTATCTTTAACCGTTTTTGAGTTATGGCCCAAAAACGAAAAATTGAAAAAAAGCAAAGGGGTACCCCTTTGCATTTTTTCAATTTTTAGACTTTTCCTTCTGGAGACCGTAATAGTTGTTCAAACATTATGAAAATTGGTATACTTATGTAATTTTGCACGTAGAATTTAATGGTGCAAACCGCAGTCGCGTATCTTTAACCGTTTTTGAGTTATGGCCCAAAAACGAAAAATTGAAAAAAAGCAAAGGGGTACCCCTTTGCATTTTTTCAATTTTTAGACTTTTCCTTCTGGAGACCGTAATAGTTGTTCAAACATTATGAAAATTGGTATACTTATGTAATTTTGCACGTAGAATTTAATGGTGCAAACCGCAGTCGCGTATCTTTAACCGTTTTTGAGTTATGGCCCAAAAACGAAAAATTGAAAAAAAGCAAAGGGGTACCCCTTTGCATTTTTTCAATTTTTAGACTTTTCCTTCTGGAGACCGTAATAGTTGTTCAAACATTATGAAAATTGGTATACTTATGTAATTTTGCACGTAGAATTTAATGGTGCAAACCGCAGTCGCGTATCTTTAACCGTTTTTGAGTTATAGGCCCAAAAACGAAAAATTGAAAAAAAGCAAAGGGGTACTCCTTTGCATTTTTTCAATTTTTAGACTTTTCCTTCTGGAGACCGTAATAGTTGTTCAAACATTATGAAAATTGGTATACTTATGTAATTTTGCACGTAGAATTTAATGGTGCAAACCGCAGTCGCGTATCTTTAACCGTTTTTGAGTTATGGCCCAAAAACGAAAAATTGAAAAAAAGCAAAGGGGTACCCCTTTGCATTTTTTCAATTTTTAGACTTTTCCTTCTGGAGACCGTAATAGTTGTTCAAACATTATGAAAAATTGTATACTTATGTAATTTTGCACGTAGAATTTAATGGTGCAAACCGCAGTCGCGTATCTTTAACCGTTTTTGAGTTATGGCCCAAAAACGAAAAATTGAAAAAAGCAAAGGGGTACCCCTTTGCATTTTTTCAATTTTTAGACTTTTCCTTCTGGAGACCGTAATAGTTGTTCAAACATTATGAAAATTGGTATACTTATGTAATTTTGCACGTAGAATTTAATGGTGCAAACCGCAGTCGCGTATCTTTAACCGTTTTTGAGTTATAGCCCAAAAACGAAAAATTGAAAAAAAGCAAAGGGGTACTCCTTTGCATTTTTTCAATTTTTAGACTTTTCCTTCTGGAGACCGTAATAGTTGTTCAAACATTATGAAAATTGGTATACTTATGTAATTTTGCACGTAGAATTTAATGGTGCAAACCGCAGTCGCGTATCTTTAACCGTTTTTGAGTTATGGCCCAAAAACGAAAAATTGAAAAAAAGCAAAGGGGTACCCCTTTGCATTTTTTCAATTTTTAGACTTTTCCTTCTGGAGACCGTAATAGTTGTTCAAACATTATGAAAATTGGTATACTTATGTAATTTTGCACGTAGAATTTAATGGTGCAAACCGCAGTCGCGTATCTTTAACCGTTTTTGAGTTATGGCCCAAAAACGAAAAATTGAAAAAAAGCAAAGGGGTACCCCTTTGCATTTTTTCAATTTTTAGACTTTTCCTTCTGGAGACCGTAATAGTTGTTCAAACATTATGAAAATTGGTATACTTATGTAATTTTGCACGTAGAATTTAATGGTGCAAACCGCAGTCGCGTATCTTTAACCGTTTTTGAGTTATGGCCCAAAAACGAAAAATTGAAAAAAAGCAAAGGGGTACCCCTTTGCATTTTTTCAATTTTTAGACTTTTCCTTCTGGAGACCGTAATAGTTGTTCAAACATTATGAAAATTGGTATACTTATGTAATTTTGCACGTAGAATTTAATGGTGCAAACCGCAGTCGCGTATCTTTAACCGTTTTTGAGTTATAGCCCAAAAACGAAAAATTGAAAAAAAGCAAAGAAGTACTCCTTTGCATTTTTTCAATTTTTAGACTTTTCCTTCTGGAGACCGTAATAGTTGTTCAAACATTATGAAAATTGGTATACTTATGTAATTTTGCACGTAGAATTTAATGGTGCAAACCGCAGTCGCGTATCTTTAACCGTTTTTGAGTTATGGCCCAAAAACGAAAAATTGAAAAAAAGCAAAGGGGTACCCCTTTGCATTTTTTCAATTTTTAGACTTTTCCTTCTGGAGACCGTAATAGTTGTTC